>JAXQQM020058397.1:0-40998 GCA_034641835.2 Pinus albicaulis
ACAATAAATGTTTACCAAACTTTTCCGCCATTCTGGAGATTGAGTCTACCATTTTCAGTCCCCCCACCAAATTAGTGCTCTTAACTCCAGTTATCCCACATTTAGTGGGGTTTTCAATTGACATTGGGCAGAAATCTTGTTTTCATCATAACTTCTCCAATATTGAACCAATTGGGATGAAATTTTGGTAAATTTTGGTAAATTTTGGGGATTTTGAGCATTCTGGAGTCATTGGGACAGGTTGAAGAGCTAACAGAGGTGTTATTCAGCCATTTTTACTTCAGGGAAGCTTGAAGATCCATCAGGGCCATGCCGAAAATGGAGCTGCATTGGGCTATAGTTCACTATTTGAGGTGAAATAAAAGCCATTCATAGCCTATTTATGTCTTTAGAATTCAATTTAACAGTTGTTTTTGCATGTTTATTCCTTTTTCTCACTTTAAAATCAATTTGAGAAACTTAATAGAGCAAGGACATGCCCATTGGGAGCCTTGGACCCAACAGATGTAGCCCAGGAGGGGTGAACTTCCTCATCATGTTGTGTGTTGTTATGGTGAAGCTATGCTGCTGTGTATTTCTGATTTAAGATGTTAAACAGTAAATTTAATTAATATTCCCTCACACATAAACTCAAAAATCAATTACCAAAAACACTTTGTTTAATTTTCAAGACATGATAAACACTTTTCACACTTAATTTAATGGAAATGGATAATTTTCACAACATTACAAATACTTCTATTTTCAGATCATATATAATTAGGACATGTCTATTAAAAGTGATATGTATGAGTACATTTTTCACACATGATCATGTCTATGTTAAGACAATTATAGATGGTTTTACATATTTAAGTTCATGAATATGTAAGAATGATTGAAGTACATTTTATTTTAGTTACATTAAGTTTTGAATACATGATGACTTATTGTTATAATGTTAACTTATATTGACTATTAGATTAAATGTTTTCTTTTTAAAACTCAAGTTGTTTTGTCATTTTTTATTTCAAATGAATCTAGATTGAAATTACAAATTACAAAATAGATATCGTACATGTTAGATGCATTTGAACTGTATGAATGTTATATAATTAGGACATGTCTATTTTAATTGATATTTAGGTGTACATTTTGCGCATGATCATATATCATTTAAAAAAATTGTTGATGGTTAAATACATATTTAAGTTAATGAATATGTAACAATGATTGAAGTACATAAATTCATTTAGTTAAATTACATTTTGCATACATTATGAGTTGTTTTTATAACGTTAACTTCAATTCAATATTAGTTTAAGTGTTTGGTTTTTATTTATTTTTTCTAATTTGTTATTTAAAATGAATGTAGATTGAAATTGCAACTTACAAAACACATGTGGTACATGTTAAATGGATTTGAACATATATGAATGACACACAATTAGGACATGTATATTAAAAGTGATATTTAGGTGTACATTTTGCACATGATAAAGTGTCATCTAAAACAATTATAGATGGTTAAATACATATTTAAGTTCATGAATATGTAACAATGATTGAAGTACATAAATGCATTTAGTTACATTACTTTTTCATACATGATGACTTGTTTTCTATAATGATAATTTATATTCAATCTTAGATTAAATGTTTTGTTTTTAAAGTTCAAGTTCTTTTGTCATTTGTTATTTAAAATCAATCTAGATTGAAATTGAAAATTACAAAACACATGTGGTACATGTTAAATGCATTTGAACATGTATTAATGTTATATAATTGGGACAAATACATCTATTAAAAGTGATATCTAGGTACATTTTTCACATGATCATGTGTCATTTAAAACAATAATAGATGGTTTAACATATTACAGGTTAAATACATATATGCTTAAGTTCATGAATGTGTAGGAATGAATGAAAATTTTCATTTAATTCATACATCTTGCATTTTAAATCATTATCATAATTTTTAATATACAATACATATAGGCGTACATCTCAAAACAATCATAAAATTATCTGTGTACATAGATGTGTCAAACAACCATAAAATTTTAAAATTTAATTAAAAAATACCGAGTACACAACATTTTTCATTAATGTACATAGAAAAGCTACTATGGATGTCTATTGATCGTAAATTGGAGATTAAAAAGTACGATACATATTTTGAATTCAAGAATGAATATTATATTTTTCTTTAGATATCCAGAACAATATCATAACTTAAAATTTGCATTATATCAAATATGTTAGATACATATATTTTTCAATTATTATGAAACCAGCTCCAAAAATAGAAGAAAAGAGAGACCAATGCCTTAGAAATCAGCCTCTTCAAGTGGGAAACCTCCAATAAATTACATAAATGAACAATTATTAGATGATACAAATGACCAAAACCTTCTTATATATATAGGAGTCGATGGGGCCACAATATAATCCTAGCTGACCTAACAATAATAATGTAAGGGCACAATAATAACAATATTGGGGTTACAAGGTTAGAACAATAACAATAAGGGGTATACACTAATAACAATAAGGGACTAAACTAGTAATATAGGGACCTAACATGCCCCTGTCCTTCAAAAAAGTGTTTTCCTCAATGGTTGAGTAGATTTGGGTGCTTCTGTATAAAATTCTCATCTTTCGATGTAGAATATTCAGTGGGCAAGTTCTCCCACTTGATGAGATACTCTGAAATTGACTGTTTCATAGATGTCGATTTCTTATTTTCGTGACCACTTCAGGTTCCAATATGATTTTTCCTTTGTCATCAAGTTCTGGAAATATTTTTTGAACTGGAATATTTTCACCTATAACCTTCTTTAAGTATGAAACATGGAAAACTGGATGCACTTAGGACGAAGCATGAAGCTCCAATTTGTATGCCATAATACCATTATTTTGCAACACCTTGTAAGGACCATAGTACTTTTGTGATAATTTATTATCCTTCTTAGATTTCTTGAGGGAAATTTGTTTGTATGGTTGTAGCCATAAATATACCCAGTCTCCTACATCAAAACTTCTGTTGCTCCAATGTTGATCTGCCTATTGTTTCATTCAATTTTGTGCCAAATTTAGGTTATCCTTTAAGAGTTGGAGAAATTCTTGTTGATGCTCGATGTGATCTTCCATTGATTGAACCTTAGAATTTCCTATTAAATATGATGTGATGGATGGTGGATGATATCCATAAAGTGCCATAAATGAGGTCATTTTTGCTACATTATGGAAGGAAGTGTTATACCACCATTCTCCGAGAGGTAACCACTTGACCCATTGTTTTTTTTATTAGATACAAAAAAACGAAGATATCCTTCCAAACATTTATTCACTATCTTAGTTTGACCATCAGATTGAGGATGATAAGATGATCCATGAGCTAATTGACTACCCAAACAAGAAAATAACTCTGTCCAAAAGTTTCCAGTAAAAATGGGATCTCTGTCACTCACAATAATCTTTGGGTTTCCATTTATCTTTTTAATTATGTCCATAAATGTAGTAGCAATTGTAATTTCTTTAAATGGATGAGACAATGCACAAAATTGTGCATACTTGGTAAGTCTATCAACAACCACCATGATGACACTCTTTCCTTAAGAATTAGGTAGACCTGTGATAAAATCCATTGAAATCTCCTCAAAATGTTGACTTGGAATGGATAAAGGTTGTAGAATACCCAGGGTCTTAATTGTCTCAACTTTATTTTGTTGGAAAACCAAACATTCTGCCACAAACTTTTGAATATCACATTTAAGTCCATCCCAAAAAAATTCTTTCCTCCCCCTGTGGTAAGTGTTTAAAAATATTGAGTGTCCTCCTAAAGGAGATGTCTGCAATTCCAAAAGAATATTTTGTTTTAGTTGGGAATTCTTACAAATGTATAAGCGATGTTTGTACCATAAGGAATCGTTTTTCCAAATAAATGTATCAGATGTACTAGGATCTTGATACAACTTTTGAATGAGTGTCCACACTTCTTCTTCCTTCTTCAATTCAACCCTTGATTTGGTTATCCAATCCAGTTGGATAATAGAAATGGCACAAAGCAATGCTTCCACCTCTTTATTATTTCTTGAGAGTGCATCTGCAACAACATTGAGCTTCCCTTTTTTGAAGATTATTTCAAAGTCATAACCCAACATCTTTGTGACCCATTTTTTCTCCTCTTCTAAAGATAGTCCTTGTTCCAAAAAGTGTTTAATACTATCATGATCAATTTTTACCTTGAAGTGTCTTCCCATTAGGTAAGTTTTCCATTTCTTTAGTGCATGTAGTATTGCTAACATTTCCTTCTCATAGATAGCTTTCTAAAAATAATTTCCTTTGATTGGACGACTTTGAAAAGAAATGGGTCTTCCTTCTTGCATTAAAACAACACCAATTCCATTTCCTGAGGCATCAAATTCCACAATAAAGGTTTTGTGAAGACTGAAATAGGTAAGACTGGTGCCAGGAACATTGCCTCTTTAAGATGTTAAAAGGCCTCAGTTACTTTAGGAGTCCATGAAAATGCATCTTTCTTCAATAATGTTGTTATAGGTGCTGCTATTCTCCCATAATTCTTAAAAAACTTGTGATAATACCCTGCTAAACCGAGAAATCCTCGCGACTGCTTTATGGTTGTCAGGACTTTCCAATCCTTAATGGCTTTAATTTTGTTAGGGTCCACCTTAACATTCTCGTGAGATACAATATGACCCAGATATTCCACCTCTTGTACTCCAAAGAAACTTTGGATGTTTTTTAATATAATTGTTTCTCCTGTAATAGTTTGACTACCCTGTAAACATGGTGAACATGATCCTTCCTGGAACACCTCCATGTTTAAAAACAAATTTTTTTTATTTTTTATTTTTTTTTCACTTGAATTCTAATTATGCGAATACTAAGTTCATAAATTGGAGTCTTATTTCCTTCTACTTTTATATTTTCCTTTGCTTCTTTAGTATCTATTTTAACTTAAAAGAAAATCCATTGTCCACTATTCCCTTTTAATAACATTCCATGCTACCTAGGTTTACATTACCCCCATGTACATAAACTTCTATAACTCCTCTTATAGCACTATGTTTGTTCACCTTTTTCGATCACACCTAGGCTACTTATATATTACCTATATAAAAACATAGAACACACATAGGTATATACAAATATCTAATCCCCATATATATATATCGTGGAATAGAGTTATTTAAAAATTTCCTACACCTATGCATAACCCATATATATATATATATTTATATATATATCCGCTTTGGTAAAACTTCTTTGAGGCGCACGTACCAAAACTGCTACATGAAAGATATATTTATATTTATATTTATAAATATAAATATATATATAGTTATATTTCATAAGAACGATTCCCTCCATCCAGCCTTTTGACATATGTAATTAATGTGGAGACTATATTGAATAATGGCGGAAGCATATCATACCTACCATATAGTTCATTGACGCCATAGATGAAAACAGAGTTATATACCCATGTGGATTGACCGCCATACGATTTCGTCGTTGCATTATTGAATTTTTCTGTTCACCCGAGACTAACCCTAATCAAATTTTTCATTATTCCCATTTCATTATTACTCTAACTTGTCGCGGTTTTGGCAGATCACACAGATTTTAATTGCGGCAATCTGCAGTCGGCGTATACCCTCCACTCTACGTTACCTGGCGATGGTCGACTACTATTCTTTTGTGTTTGAAACCAGCGCCTACGCGTCGGGTTTTCATGCGTAAGTACACAATATTCGTACTGTCATGATTCTTATGAGCCGTCTAGCCCATGCTCTGCTCGACGATTGTTGGCGTATGAAGTCGGGTTGTAACATTTCCTTGAGTTTTGGTTGCAGGCATAGCATCTCTCCCGCGAGAGAGTCTAGCCAGCGGCGGCGTACCTTGTCCCATGTCCAACAAGAACTCGACATGTGGATTTCTAACAGACAGTTCTGGCGGTTTCAAGTACTGAGAGCGTTGAGCTCCAGCTCTGGTCTAGGGTTAACTCAATATCTCAGTACCTACGACGCCCTACCTCACCTGCGCCCATTGATATCACTTGTACCCTTCTATTTACGTGTTGCGTCTGCTCAATCGACATTGGGATTCTTTGAAGTTCTCGGGCAGAGGAATTAGGGTTTCAGGTGTTCATTTAATCGGAGGCTATTTTATCGATCTATTTACCAGCTCTTTCCTATCTCGTTTATGCTGGACTCCTTTCGTCTCCCTTATCTAAGTTTCGATGTGATTCAGATGTATGGAGGCTTCAGGTTCGGTAGTGTTGGAGAGTTTCAGATTTCACGTTTGCTGGAGAGTTGCAGGTATGTTTGCGCAGAGAGGGTAAGAGCTCGGCGTCTCAGTCTATCTACTGGAGACAGAGAGCGAGCCTGTCCTCTTGGGCGCATTCTAAATCTTTGTTTTCTTCTTACCGCAGTTTTGCAATTCCATTCGGAGGTAAACCCTAGTCGTATACCTTGTGAGTGTTTTGGTTCATTAAGTTATCATTCGATTTCACCAGATCTCTATCAAACTCATTCTGGGTTTACGATTGTATATTTCTGTTGAACTGTTTCCATTTTGATTTACTGGCGATAATATAAATGATTCATACGAGGAAAGGGTACCGAATATGTTATATCGGAAATCCGCCTCTCTGAACAACATCTCAACGCCTTTATTTCTATTGTTCCACTGGTGATAGCATACCTTACGAGCGGGGATCATGCCACGCTGGCTTGGGAGGTTTAACACACCACCTCAGACGTATAAAAATCATTTAAATAGGTTGCATGCAGCATTATGTCGTCCACCATTATGTCGTCCACCATTGCTTTGGATGTATTACTTTATAGTTGGGTTTTGTTTCACCACTGTATAAAATCATTCGGAGATGTCGCGGCCTCGTTTATGCTTGGTTGACAGAGAATCATGTTTGGTTGATCCACTGTATGAGTATTCATAATCACTATGATTTGACCGTAACTAACTGTAACCCTATATGATTCGTTACAAATCTTTTCGTCTAACCCTCTCGCTGCAATCGATAATCGAATGAGTTATTATTATGGTGTTCGGTACTTATCTTATTTCCCTGTTTTTCTCATATCTACATGTATAGAAAACACTATTAAAACGAGCCATGGTATAACTCTCGGTGTTTATGTTGCAGCGATGATAATCTACCCGCGTCGTGTTTATGTTTTATTTTTTTTCCTCTGTTAGTTTCATTTAATCGTTAACAGGATTTTTAATTGATATGGTTTATAAAAGTCGGTACCGCCATAAGGATTTGTTTGACCTATGCCAAAGGCATAGTATTTTAAATTACCGCCAGGCATATTGTGCAGTTTGACTGTACGTTGGTTCAATTAGCGGTAGGGATCCTATATATATTCCACTTTAACCTACTTGATTCGTATCGACATCTTATTTTGGGCATATGTGGTTTATATATATGGTTCACATTTAGAACTCCTTTTTTTTTTGACACATATAATTCACCTTTATATCTTCTTTTTGACCTATATGTTTGGCATAAACATGTATAGCTCATGTGTGTCGATATTAAAAGGACCTCTTTGTATTTGTTCTTGATACTTGTTAATGTATGGATATTTGGTTAAATGCGTGTACATGTATTAGATGGTTCATGTAATAATGTACACTCACATAGATTAAATTCATTATCATAGTATTTATTTCAAGGTTTAGGTTCATATGAATTTAAAAGGCAATATATCATATAATTTCTATGCATGCTATGATACTCCTATAAGGTAGAGTTACTCTTTCGCTAGTATGATTTCGAGTTCCATATTCTAATGTTCTTACATTTTTCCCTTTTTGGGTTTGGGTACCATATAAATTTCAATTACGTTGCAATATTTTCCTAGCATACCTATGATCATATAATGTCACATGTGAATATATATATATATAAGTGTTCAATAGTCATTGAGTCGTATATCTTAATTGTAGATTAAGTTTTTGACTATGATGCTTAGTTCAAGAATTTGAGATAGATTTCAAAATATAATATGCACTATAAATGCTATGAATGATATAACCCTTATGTAGAATAGAATTTCTTTTCAAGCTAGAAAATGTCGACATGCCTAATCCGACATCTTTGATTTTCTTCTATGATATCCTATAACTTCAGGTCTGCTAATATAGTTTTCCACTTACATATGAGCATAAAATTTCACCATTGTAAATATATATGGAGCAAGTTAATATTCAATTTTCTGTGGAGACTAAGTACCTTGATTTAAGCCCATCTTTGGTTTAAAGTTCTGGAGAGTTTTTCTACTCTATGAACTACGGTCTACAACCAACAAAATCTGGAAGGTGAATGCCTAAAGATAGATTAGGTAAATGTAGTCCAACACCATCATACAATTTCATAAAATTTTATATGTAGCTAATTCATACCATAATAAATCAAACTAACCAAAATTTTAGAAACATACCACTCTGCAAATGACCAACCTCCCAACCTTAGAATCCTCTTGTCTCCGGGATTCACCCCAAACTGAACCACCTCCAAGGCAGACCAACTTCAGATGCGCTTAGGAGCAGCTTATTTAAGATCATATTTCCCCAAAGCATGTTTCTAATTCTGCGTCCAGAATAGCAGTATGATTTCTTTCCTGTTTAGCCTAGGCTTCCCATTTTGGGACTCTTTAAAGCTGTTTTATGCTTTTCCTCAGCTTTTCCAGCTTTTCTCACCTCTTCCCAACTACTTTCCTCTTCATTGGGGAAATTTAGATTCCTCCTCATAATCTAAATTAATTTCTTTCAAGGATTTTTGAAAGATTGTGGGGATTTGTTGCCTTATCCATCCTCATGGATTTGGCAAGTGATCTCTAATTCTCATCTTGGTCAACATGCAAAAATCAAATTTATTTATTTCCTCAAATTAAATATTCAATTACATTCACACCATAATTATCCTTTGGGGTCCACTCCCCTTAGGACTTAAAGTTCACATGTCTAATTTTTCAAATTCAACACAGAAATTGGGGGTGTTACATATTCCCCCTCTGAAAATAAACACCGTCCTCGGTGTTGTTATTCAACTACTAGAGTTCATTTAAACAAAAATGGATATTTTTCCATCATTTCGGCTTCCCTTTCCCAGGTAGCTTCTTCAGCAGTAAAGTGCTTCCACTACACCTTCACCCTGGCCACTGTTCTGTTTCTCAATTCAATTTCTTCCCGCTCCAATATTTGAAGCGGTTCTGGCAGAAACTCCCCTTCTGGTTCCACCTGTACAACATTCCAATCAACTATGTGAGAAGCATCATGCACATATCTTTTTAATAATGAAATATGAAACACATCATGCACTTTAACATGGGGTGGTAAGGCCAGCTTGTAAGCCACTGGTCCCACCCTTTCTAAAATTTCAAAAGGCCCACAATATCTAGGAGCAAGTTTTTCACAACTTCCAGCATAAAGTGTGCTCTTTTTGGGTTTGATGCGTAAATACACATGATCCCCTTCTTTAAATTCTCGGTGCACTCTTTTCTTATCAGCATAGATTTTCTGGCGATCTTGTGTTGTCTTGATATTTCTTTGTATCTGTTTGACAATTCTTTCCATCTCTTGTAGTGCATCTGGTCCCAACACCAGTTTATCCTCTGGTTGACTCCAGCTCAAGGGAGTACGACACTTTCTTCCATAGAGTGCCTCAAACGGACTCATCTTAATAGAGGATTGGTAACTATTATTATAGGCAAACTCAGCTAAATGCAGATACTCTTCCCATTTTGATGGCCTATCCATCACATACATTCTCAGCATATCCTCTAAAATTTGATTTGTCCTTTCTGTTTTCCCATCAGTTTGAGGGTGATAGGCGGTACTAAAATTCAGCTTAGTACCCATTCCTGCAAACAACCCTTTCCAAAACGCTGCTGTAAACTTAGCATCCCGATCTGAGACAATCACCTTGGGAACTCCATGAAGCCTTACTATCTCCTTTAGGAAAACATTTGCTACTTGAGCTGTTCCAAAGGTAGACTTTACTCGTATAAAGTGAGAAACTTTTGTGAGAGTGTCTACTACTACCATTACAGAATCATGTTGATATTTAGTCTTGGGTAATCCTGTTATAAAATCCATGGAAACTGTGTCCCATTTCCATTCTGCAATTGGCAAAGGGTTTAAAAGCCCTGCTGGGTCTTGATGCTCAACTTTAACTAACTGACATTCCATACATCTACTTAAATACTCTGCCACATCTCTTTTCATTCCTGGCCAGAACAACTTCTTCTTCAAGGCTGTTAACATCTTTTGATATCCTGGATGTCCTGCATAGGGCTGTTTGTGATATTCATCTAAAATTTCTCTTTTCAATGACTCTATATCTGTAATATACAACCTGTTTTTGAAATAGAGTAGCCCTCTTTGGTTTTTTGTGAACTCAGTTTTATCCTTTTTCTGTAGTTTCACCAAGAGTGCTTCATAGTTGGGATCTTGATTTGCTGCTTTTCCTACCAATTCCTCTATCTCCATCTGGGCACTACTCCCCATGCTGGTTAAATGTTGACAAACATTTCTACTTAAGGCATCAACAACTTTATTTTCTTTTCCCTTGATATGCTTTATATCCATATCAAATTCACTTAGAAAGGACATCCATCTGGCTTGTCTTGCATTTAGGTCAGTTTGGGAGAAAAAATATTTGAGGCTGATATGATCAGTCATCAATGTGAACTTCTTCCCCAAGAGATAATGCCTCCACATTTTTAAAGCATGGATAACAGCTGCAAATTCCAAATCATATGCACTATAATTATGTTCATGTATTTTTAGTTTCCTAGATTCATAGGCAATGACTGAATTTTCCTGCAACAGGACTCCTCCCAGCCCTTCTCTGCAAGCATCTGTACATACAACAAACTCTTTATCAGGATCAGCAATTTTTAATATAGGGGCTGAAATAAGTTTTTGTTTTAACTACTCGAAACTGTTTTGACATTTTTCAGTCCACACAAACTTGACACCCTTTCTTTGCAATGAAGTGATGGGATGTGCTATGGCAGAAAATCTTTCCACAAATCTACGATAGTAGCCTGCCATCCCCATGAATGACCTTACTGCTGAAACATCAGTTGGAACTGGCCATTCCTTAATTGCTTTTATCTTTTCAGGGTCAACTGCAAGCCCTTTTTCAGAGATAATATGACCCAAATATTGAATTTTATCTTTATAAAATTCACATTTGCTGAACTTGGCATATAGCTGGTTTTCTTTTAAAGTCTGCAACACTATTCTCAGATGTTCCTTATGTTCGTCCTCATTTCTGGAGTAAACTAAGATATCATCTATGAACACAAGAACAAATTTATCTAAATATTTATTCAACACACTATTCATCAGGCACATAAAAGTGGTAGGGGCATTTTTCAGACCAAAAGGTAGGACTACAAATTCGTAGTGTCCATACCGGGTTCGGAAAGCTGTTTTTATAATGTCTTCTTCTTTGATTCTGAGCTGGTGATACCCAATCCTTAAGTCAATCTTTGAAAAGACTGAGGCCCCTCTCACTTGATCAAAAAGGTCATCAATTCTAGGAAGTGGATATCTATTCTTAATGGTCAACTTGTTCAGTTGTCGATAATCAATGCACATCCTAAAAGTTCCATCCTTTCTTTGTAATAAAAAGGTGCTTGTGGAGGTGTAACTTTGATAAACTTATCCCAATAATTCTGAGCTGCATCTTGAGCTCTGAATATGTGGACTCATAATATAGGAATGAAAGCAGGTGTGAACACATTGAATCTCGGAAAAATCAATTCTTTGGGAGAATGAAATCTCATCAGAGACATCTTTAGTTCATGTACTTGGGATGCTCACTCAGCAGATTTTCTTCAGTTCTCTGTTCTACTTCTTCCACATGTACCGCATAGACTTGGTATCCTTTTCGAGCTGTTCTTTTCAATTGTAAGGCTGATATTTGTCTTACTGAAATGGATTTTGGTTTCCCTTTTAGTGTAAAAGGTTTCCCTTCTTCATCCACACAATGCAGGGTTTTATCCCAGCAGTTCATCAGAGCTTTCTTCTTTTCCGGCCAATCCATTCCTATCAGCAGATCATAGGATCCTAATGGAAATATGTTCAAATTTACTTCTGTTGGAAAGCCATTTAATTGTATTGCTGTTTTGGGCAATTTATGTGTGACTTTTCTCTTAGTTCCGGTGGCCAGCTGTACCAACCATGACTGCTGAAATTTTTCAGGTTTAATTTTACATTTTTCTACAATTCCAGGACTAATGTAACTCAAAGAAGCACCTGGATCAATCAAAACAGTAATAGGTAGGTTAGAAATCTTACCCTCCATTTCCACCATGGTTGCTTGATATTCTGCTTGCCGATTTTCCAATGCTGCACTGATAGTTGGTATATTTCTGGCTATGTCATTTACTGTTGTTGCCTCTCGCTCTCTGCTGATCATATGAATATTTCGATGGGGGCAGTCCCTCATCATATGGGGTTCTCCACAGCCCCAACACTTCAAAGGTTCCTTCATTCTGACTGTCCCTTCCTTTTTATTGTTCCCTTCAACTTGTTTTGAAGCCACTTGGGACTGAGCAGTTTGGCTTTCTTTTGGTTTATTGAATTTTTTCCGCTGATGATCTCTGCCAAAATTCCTTAGATAGGCTGGTTTTTGTCTTTTCCCTTTGAACTCGCCCTTGTTCAGCCAGCTCTTCCCTTGTTCCGCCTTACCCTTAAACTGCTGATAGCATAATCTTGCTTTTCTAACTGCTTCGTCCATTGTCTTTGGGTTGTCAAACTCAATTTTCTCCTTGTACACAGTAGGAAAGCAATTCAAAAACCTTTGTACCTTTGCCTTTTCTTCCCTAATGTAAGGGACATATCTCAGTAAATTGGTGAACTTAGTGACAAACTCATCGATAGTGAGATGTCCTAGTCTAAGTTCATGGAATTCTTTCGCTTTATCATCATAATAACATTCGTTCAAATAACGATTTTTGAACTTAGCCTGAAAATCTTCCCAAGTCACTGTCTTTTCATCAATGGCATGCACCATTTTTGTCTCTTCCCACCACAGTGTAGCTTTTCCTTGTAGCTGGTACACAGCTAATCTGGCCTTCAGATTGCTTTCATATTCATAAACTTGGAAATACTTGATCATGTTCAGCAACCAAGCTTCAGCATCCTCCTCCCTTTCTCCATCATAGGAGGGAGGTTTGATCTTTCGGAACTCCCCCTGCAGTTCTCTTTTCTGTTTCTGTTGATGTCTAACTGCATCCTCATCCTCAGACTCATCCATCTTTCTTTTTCCAGAACCCTCGCCTTCCTGGCTGTTTCGGGAAGTTAGTTCTCTCATGAGCTTTTCCTGCTCCTTGCTGGCTGATGACAACATGTCATTCTGGCTTCTCAGTTCAGCCAATTCTCGTTGCAGCCTGTGCAACATAGCCATTACCGGGGCATTGGGATCTGAAGTAGCAAACTCATCATGCAGATCCACATAAATTCCTCCCTCTTCAGCCATTTTATCACCACACTGTGCACACTCATACATTTGATTAGAAAAAAAAAACAATTTCTACACTGTTCAATACATTCAGAATTTAGTGAGAACAATAACAACAACCCAGTTTTTTGCACTTGGGCTCTGATACCATTTGTAACACCTCCAGTTTAAGAACAATTTTTTTTTTTTTTTTTTTTTTTTTTTTTTTCACTTGAATTCCTAATTGTCGGAATACTAAGTTCAGAAATTGGAGTCTTATTTCCTTCTACTTTTGTATTTTCCTTTGCTTCTTTAGTATCTATTTTAACTTAAAAGAAAATCCATTGTCCACTATTCCCTTTTAATAACATTCCATGCTACCTAGGTTTACATTAACCCCATGTACATAAAATTCTATAACTCCTCTTATAGCACTATGTTTGTTCACCTTTTTCGATCACACCTAGGCTACTTATATATTACCTATATAAAAACATAGAACACACTTATGTATATACAAATATCAAATCCCCATATATATATATATATCGTGGAATAGAGTTATTTAAAAATTTCATATCCTATGCATAACCCATATATATATATATATATTTATATATATATCCGCTTTGGTAACACTTATTTGAGGCGCACGTACACAAACTGTTACATGAAAGATATATTTATATTTATAAGAACAATTCATATTTATATTTATATTTATATTTATAAATATAAATATATATAGTTATATTTCGTAAGAACGATTCCCTTCGTCCAGACTTTTGACATACGTAATTAATGTGGAGACTATATTGAATAATGGCGGAAGCATATCATACCTACCATATAGTCCATTGACACCATAGATGAAAACAGAGTTATATACCCGTGTGGATTGCCATACGATTTCGTCGTTGCATTATCGAATTTTTCTGTTCACGCGAGACTAACCCTAATCAAATTTTTCATTTTTCCCATTTCATTATTCATCTGACTTGTCGCAGTTTGGACAGATCACACAGATTTTAATTGCGGCAATCTACAGTCGGCGTATACCCTCCACTCGACGTTAACTGGCGATGGTCTACTATTATTCGTTTGTGTGTGAAACCAGCACCTACGCATCGGGTTTTTATGCGTAAGTACACAATATTCGTACTGTCATGGTTCTTATGAGCCGCCTAGCCCATGCTCTGTTCGACGGGTGTTGGCGTATGAAATCAATTTATAACATTTCCTTGAGTTTTGGTTGCAGGAATAGCATCTCTCCCGCGAGAGGATGTAGCCAGCGGCGGCGTACCTTGTCCCATGTCCAACAAGAACTCGACATGTGGATTTCTAATAGACAGTTCTGGCGGTTTCAAGTACTGAGAGCACTGAGCTCCAGCTCTGGTCTAGGGTTAACTCAATATCTCAGTACCTGCGATGCCCTACCTCCCCTGCGCCCATTGATATCACTGGTACCCTTCTATTTACGTGTTGCGTCTGCTCAATCGACATCGGGATTCTTTGAAGTTATCGAGGCGGAAGGTGGGGTTTCAAGTGTTCATTTAATCGGAGGCTAGATGTTCAATATGTTTACCGACTCTATCCTATCTCGTTTATCTTTGGACTCTTTCTCCCTTATCTAAGTTCAGTCATGAGGATTCATATGTATGGAAGCCGGGTTCGATAGTGTTGGAGAGTTTCGGATTTCCGTTTCTTTGGAGAGTTGCGGTATGTTTGCGCGAGAGGGAGTAAGACGCCTCGAGCGTCTCGGTCTATCTCTGAACGGAAAGCGGCTCACTCCTCTTGAAGCGATCTAATCTTTAATTTTCTTCTTTCCGCGAGTTTTTCAATTCCATTCGGAGAGTAAACCCTAGTCATATACTTATAGGTATTTTGGTTCATTAAGTTATCATTCGATTTCACCAGATCTCTATCAAACTAGTCAGGTTTACGATTGTATATTTAATTGACTGTTTTCCATTTTGATTCTTGGCGATATTATAAATGATTCATACGAGGAAAGGGTACCGAATATGTTATATCGGAAATCCGCCTCTCTGAACAACATCTCAACTCCTTTATTTCTATTGTTCCACTGGTGATAGTATACCTTACGAACGTGGATCATGCCGCGCTGGCTTGGGAGTTCTAACACACTACCTCAGACGTATGAGAATCATTTAAATAGGTTGCATGCAGCATTATGACGTCCACCATTATGTCGTCCACCATTGCTTTAGATGTATTACTTTATAGTTTGGTTTTGTTTCAACTACTGTATAAAATCATTCGGAGATGTCGCGGCCTCATTTATGCTTGGTTGACAAAGAATCATGTTTGGTTGATCCACGGTATGAGTATTCATAGTCACTATGATTTTACCGTAACTAACTGTAACCCTATATGATTCGTTTACCAATCTTTTCGTCTAACCCTCTCGCTGCAATCGATAATCGAATGAGTTATTATTATGATGTTCGGTACTTATCTTATTTCCCTATTTTTCACATATCTACATGTATAGCAAACACTATTAAAA
This sequence comes from Pinus albicaulis, assembly GCA_034641835.2. NCBI lineage: Eukaryota > Viridiplantae > Streptophyta > Pinopsida > Pinales > Pinaceae > Pinus > Pinus albicaulis. The sequence goes on from JAXQQM020058397.1 coordinate 16,025, forward strand.
TGAGCCATGGTATAACTCTCGGTGTTTATGTTGCAGCGATGATAATCTACTCACGTCGTGTTTATGTTTTTTTTTTTTTTCCTCTGTTAGTTTCATTTAATCGCTAACAGGATTTTTAATTGATATGGTTTATAAAAGTCGGTACAACCATAAGGCTTTGTTTGACCTATGCCAAAGGCATAGTATTTTAAATTACCGCCATGCATATTGTATAGTTTGACTGTACGTTGGTTCAATTAGCGGTAGGTATCCTATGTATATTCCACTTTAACCTACTTGATTCGTGTCGACATCTTATTTTGGGCATATGTGGTTTACATATATAGTTCACATTTATAACTCTTTTTTTTTTTTGACACATATAATTCCTATATAGGATTCACCTTTATATCTTCTTTTTGACCTATATGTTTGGCATGAACATGTATAGCTCATGTGTGTCGATATTAAAGGGACCTCTTGTAATTGTTCTTGATACTTATTAATGTATGGATATTTGGTTAAATGCGGGTACATGTATTAAATGGTTCATGTAATAATGTACACTCACATAGATTAAATTCATTATCATAGTATTTATTTCAAGGTTTAGGCTCATCTGAATTTAAAATGCAATATATCATATAATTTCTATGCATGCTATGATACTCCTATAAGGTAGAGTTACTCTTTCGCTAGTATGATTTCGAGTTCCATATTCTAATGTTCTTACATTTTTCCCTTTTTGGGTTTGGGTACCATATAAATTTCAATTACGTTGCAATATTTTCCTAGCATACCTATGATCATATAATGTCACATGTGAATATATATATATATAAGTGTTCAATAGTCATTGAGTCGTATATCTTAATTGTAGATTAAGTTTTTGACTATGATGCTTAGTTCAAGAATTTGAGATAGATTTCAAAATATAATATGCACTATAAATGCTATGAATGATATAACCCTTATGTAGAATAGAATTTCTTTTCAAGCTAGAAAATGTCGACATGCCTAATCCGACATCTTTGATTTTCTTCTATGATATCCTATAACTTCAGGTCTGCTAATATAGTTTTCCACTTACATATGAGCATAAAATTTCACCATTGTAAATATATATGGAGCAAGTTAATATTCAATTTTCTGTGGAGACTAAGTACCTTCAGATTTAAACCATCTTTGGTTTAAAGTTTCTGGAGGTTTCTACTCTATAGACTACTGGTCTACAACTAAACAAAATCTGGAAGGTGAATGCCTGAAGATAGATTCTGTTAAATGTAGTCCCAACACCATCATACAATTTCATAAAATTTTATATGTAGCTAATTCATACCATAATAAATCAAACTAACCAAGAATTTCAGAAACATACCACTACTGCAAATGACCAACCTCCCAACCTTAGAATCCTCTTTGTCTCCCAGGATTCACCCCCGAGCTGAGATCACCTCCCAAGACAGACCAACCTCTGATCTGCTTAGGAGCAGCTTATTTAAGCTCATAATTCCCCAAAGCATGTTTCTAATTCTGCGTCCAGAATAGCAGGATGCTTTCTTTCCTATTTAGCCTAGGCTTCCCATTTTGGGATTCTTTAAAGTTGTTTTATGCTTTTCCTCAGCTTTTCCAGCTTTTCTTTACCTCTTCCCAACTACTCCTCTTCATTGGGGAAATTTAGATTCCTCCTCGAATCTAAATTAATTTCTTTCAAGGATTTTTTGCCTTATCCATCCTCATGGATTTGGCAAGTGACCTCAAATTCTCATCTTGGTCAAAATGCACAATCATTTTATTTATTTCCTCAATTAAAATATGCAAATACATTCACACCATACTTATCCATTGGGGTCCACCCCATTTAGGATTAAAGTTCAATGTCTAACTTTAAAAATTCAACACACAAATTGGGGGTGTTACACCTTCGAATACCATGTCTACATGGACTGGTTCCTTAGATCTCTCTTTCCACCTATCAGGAAAGATGTTGCATTGCATTTTCCTCAAACTGAAGAAGCTGCCCTCCAAATGGCGTTAAAATATGACCTGATCTACACTCAGACGGGTTATGTTTATACTATTCTATCTGATCTCCCCAGACCCGGTAATGCCCATGCACCAGGGGCACCTCCTGCCGCCGACAGTATCATTGGAGCAATCTCCAATCCATCCGCTCGACCTCCCATGAGCTATGGTTTTCCTGGGGGAGGGGGCACCACTTCCTACACTGCTCCCCCTCCCGGTAGCACGCATCCAGGATCCAACATGCTTCCTCTTTCTGCCCAACCCCCTGTTTACCACACTATTACCCAACCTCATTACCATCCATATCCATAGCCCAGTGCTCCAACTCCTCCAACATTGGCACCCCCGCCTCCCTTGTCTTCTCAACCCCTGCAACAGTAGCCACCACCCCCCCAGGGGCAGGTATATGCACAACAGAATGCGACCAATCCTTTCTCGCAACAAAGCTTCCGGGCTACCCAACCACCTCACAGACTGGTAACCACTCAACCTCCTACATCTGGTACCTCTAATTACTAGATCCTCATGATGAACTCTGACCAACCTATAACCACCAACCTTAACCTTCACACTCAGTCCCGTCCGCACCCCTAGCCTCCTGCTCCATCTGTCCCTGAGTCACATTCTTCAGGTTCTACAGAGCCTCTTTTAACAACTAATGGTCCCTTGCATATCCCTCTGCCCAACGACGAGGTTCATACCAATATTCCTAAGGGACCATTACACCGAAATGCTGCTTCTGACCAAGCTGCCCATTTTTTTAGCATAGTAGATGAGCTAGCCCAATCTCCTGTTGCCATTTCAATGCTGGAACTCCTCCAGTCGTGCCCCTCCTAAAGAAAAGCTCTACTATCTACCCTGGGCACTGTAGATCCAACAGATGACCAATTTATTGTTTTCGATTCCCATCAGTCAGAGTCTCCTCCTCTTCCTGCTTCCATAGCTTTCCAAATCTCAGTCAAAATCCAGAATGCTAACATTTCCTGGTGCATCATTGACGAGGGGGCATCCACCTGTGTAATGTCTGCTTCGGTTTAGAAACAACTTGGATCTCTTGATTTGGCCCCTTCCACAATCACCCTTCATGCGTGGGATGGCCATGCCTCCCAGCCCATTGCCCTCTTCCGTAACTGTCCTATCACTCTTGCAGGCAAGACTGTTTGCGTTGACGTTGAAGTTATCGACACCTCTCTTGACTATAACATTATTTTGGGGCATAGTTACACCTATGCAATGTCTACCATCCCATCCGCAGTCCACCGCAAGATTTTTTTTCCTCATAATGGAAAGATTGTCACCATCAACCAGTTGACATATAATGAGCCAAAATCTCATCCCTCCCCTGATTCGACCATCTCTTCTATAGCCAATAAGAAAACCGTCAATTCTTTGACCAATGTCTCCCCCGACATCTATAAAGACTCCTCCTTGCTTGGAACCTTCCCTGGCCTTCCTCATCCTCCTGTCTCTAATCCTAGCTTAGCGAATGTTTGCATGATGCAATCATCTCGAGCCAACCTTAAGTAGCCCACTTCAACTAGTCAGCAATCTCAAGCTGCCTCGCCGTAAGTTTCCCTTAGCCCTTCGCCTCAGCCAGCCAGACCTTCTGCCCCTCCTCCTACTGCTGATACCCATGTGCCTCTCTACCCTCCTGGGTCGGTTCCACTAGGTCTCAACCATCTTGGAGCCGTATGTCCTGGCCATTACCCCGCTGGTCATATACCATTCCTAGCTCCCCCACTAGGAGTGTCCACGGTACCTGTCATGGCCACCCTCTCTCTCCCTAACTGGACCCTTGGGATTCCCGTATGATACCTTGATCCTCCAACCGCTACCCCCCCTGGTCAACCCAAACATTATTTTGCATTGAACCTAATCCAACCGGTCCCCATGGCTTCTCCCATTGCAACAATGCCTCAGTCACCTCAACATGACCCCCCTCCTATTGCGACCACTTCGGGTAAGAATGGCCAAGCTCGCAGGGGGGCATCAAAGGACAAGGCAGCCGTGACAAACCCTATCCTTCCTCGACCTCCAAAGCATACCATCTAGTGTGCTTTGTGTGATGTTGTTGGTCACGACACCCATACTTGTCCCGAATTGCTTCATCTCAAGCCCATGGTTAAAGTCGCGTTCCCTGAGTCCATGGTCTCAGAAGCCTTTCTTCCTTCTGTGGCTGTGGCCAAGAACCCCAAGACTATTCACACCAACCACCCCTGTGCTTTGTGTGATCTCCATGGCCATTACACCCACCTTTGTCCCCACCTCAAGGACTTCCGCACCTCTCCAGCCGCAGTCCGCCAATTTGAGGCCAAGTGTAACGAGTCCACCTCTCCCCTATTTGTGCATTTTGCTTCAATAGAATTACTAGACATGACAGCTCCCATTGACATTCCCCCTCCTGATGTCAAGATGACGGAGCCTTCGTCTACCATATTCTACCTATCATCATCCATGCGACCCTCGGGGAACACTCCCTCTAAATCCTCCCTTGTTGTTTCACTTGACCTTCATTCAGTGATCACCCTGGGATCAACATCGGCAGATCCCTTATCTGCTTACTCTTCTATCACCCCTTGTGACAATGCACATGTGAACCTCTCTTCTCATGATGATGAGTCAGGTAGCTTCACCGCGTCAGGTGCTATTTCTTCCACCAGTCACCCCATCTTCTATCACGATGACGACATTATGGAAAAAATCCCCACCCCTGACTTTACCCATTCCCCCTTACATCGAACCCCTACGTTCACACCACATACACCTCGTGGCCATTACATTGAAACCCCATGTTTGGGTAAGGGGCACCCATATTTGAGAGACCAGGAGAATTAATTCTCCACAACTCTCCTAATGTATCTTGTCATGTCGACTTTAGTACCGTTATTCTTCCACATTTAGATGAACCTCTAGAGTCCCATATCACTTCAGATCACTCTAGAGACGATACGCCTTATCGTTCCTTCATCTTACATTAGCAACCCAATCTCTTAGACATTTTTTTTAACCAACCTATGGGTTTTCTAGGCGAGCATCAGTTCATTATCTCCAAATCCTCTCTTTGCGATAATGACACCAAGTATGCCAACCCAAAAACTTAAAGACCATTTGATTCATATATGCACTACTAAAAGAGATTGGTAATCCTCAATTTCCTTTCTCATACTGCATAACCATCATGAAAGAAATGGCGCACCACATCATTAAAATGTGGTTAGATTCCCCTTTATACATTTTGGTATGACCACAACATGCTTGGGGGCACCTACGCCCCTCAACCATAACCCTCCTCCAAATCGAATTTCTTCACTTACAACACTTGTACTTGGGGCACCACTTTGCCTCCTTACTTGTCTTTGTTCGTGTTGATTTTCGTCATGAGATACCCTATTTTACTCATGTTTTTATGATCCCCCATTGGACCTATACTGTGTGGCAGCACCATCGAGTCGTCCTTGTTTAGAGCATCCGAGTTGAGTCATCATCAGTCATGGAGTCTATCTCGATTCCTCTTGTATCCCGCCATAGTCCCCCATCCTTCATTGCCTGGTCACTCTCTCGTGTTGCACATTATGGCCTTCAATACCATTGTCACCTATCCCCATTGATATTGTGTCAGCTGCTACCAAGCCATTCATGCCCCTTATGCTCTAACAAGGGAAGTCGTTCAACCGCTCCTCCGTATCCCTCATTCCATCATCATCATTAGTGTCTATCTGGTCGTCGCTCTACTATTTTCCCTCGTGCCTTAGTTGGGGTTCCCGTATTTCCTCACCTATGGTGGACCTAGTTCTGTCGACATCAGCTCATTTCCTCGACAAGCCAGGTCTAGGGCGCAGTGTACCTTGGTTTGAGCTCTTTTCATCATGATCGTGATCTATACACTTGATGGTCCAGTGATGCAGCAGCAGCTATTGGTGATTCCCAGGCGTGTGTGAGATGTCCCAACCCTCATGAGGGGGTGGCCTTGCAAGTAGCCCCCCACATGCCCGGATGACTTCTTGATTTCTGCCCTTGATGCAGCTCCTCTCATTTGATGATATCAGCTTCAACCGCTTGCAGCACCTCTTCGATTTGCATATATCAGTTAGATTTTGTGAGCCCTTCCTCGTGTGTAGGGGGCATTTGGGTATATTTGTATCTCATGTACTAAAATATTTTTTTATAAGTCCTGAAAGTTATTACAGGCATCGCATGTATGTGGGATTCATCATTTTATTTATCTGGTTCATGTTTAGGCCAGCACATGCTTCATTCTTACGTATCGTGGTTTTTCGAGCGCCTTATTATTTGTACTATTATATCGGCGGGCATAGGTATGCCTCCCCCGCCGCCTTTAACACTGGTACTACTTCATCACCTAGAGACTTGTTCCACCTATAAGTCTCGTCTCCTCTGGGTCTAGTCCTTTAGGACATTAGACTACCTTACATTTCTCTCTTTCACTCCCCTCTTGATATCTAGTGATTGAGTTCTTACAACGTACTTCGGTAATACGATTTTCTTCTAACACTCGTATGTTGGGGGGCAATCTGTTACATCAATTTTTTGGTCATCTAACCTATTATCATTAGATGAACCCAAGTACACCATGTAAGACTAATTTTACCCTAAGTAAAATTGCTTTCACCATGTGAAATAACATTTGTCTATATTTCCTGGTCATATTCAACCCAAAACAAGGAAATTAATTAAATAAATCATTATTTATTTGATTATTTCCTAGGAATAAGTTATTTAAATCATTATTTAAATAATATTCCTAGTTAAATTTGACTAAATCATTTTTAAATAATTAAATAAAGCATTATTTATTTAATTATATTCCCATCATTTCCCTAAAATAATAAATAAATAATTTATTTATTTGTTATTTATATATAAAGGAATTGACCCAAGTCAAAAACCTTTTTCCCTCCAACAAATATAATAAAATATTCCTAAAGGGTGATTCTAGAATTCGATTAATAATATTTTATTCATGCACCGAGTTCTAGAACACCCCAATATTTCGTTATTAATAGAAGGTTTTTCCTCATTCATTAGTCACCTTCATTGCATTAGATCACACTGGATCTAGTCTTGGTCACCATTTTCCATTTTTGCCTTGTGAGCTCCCATTGAGTTCTATGTTTGTCTAGGTTTTATACCACAATAAGAGAGAGAAATTTTAGATCTGAAACGCTGAGGACTTTCCAGAACCCATCCCATTGAGGAGAACCGGAAAACACCTTTCTTGTTTTCCTCTCAGGTGCCCCATTCTTTAATATAATATAAAACATTATTTTCAACACATTTTTCTTGTCTTGTCTATTGGATGCATGGAGCCATACTGTATTTTATCTGCTTAATGTCTTTTATGCTTAGATCTAGATTTGTACAGTATTATTTGGATCATCTAATTGCAAATTTAAATATGTTTGGAAACCATAATTGATGTTAGGGCTATTTGTTATGCGTAGCTAAAGTGATCTTTTACGACAAAAGATTCATACTAACACTCCAAGTCACCCTTGTTAGCTTCATTGAATATACTCAATTTAACCATGATCACAAATGACCCCATCACACATGATCCTTCATGGCCTCCCATGCCCACGAAGCTCCCTTCGGATATACCAAAGTTCGAAGGAAAGTAGGTGGAAGATACAGGTAATCATATAATGACCTGTCACCTATGGTTCTCATCGAATAGTATCATCGACGACACTATTTTATTGAGGCTATTTCAATGCACTCTTATGGGAGTGGCTACGAAATGGTAAGTGGAGCAATCTCCTACTTCACATGGAACCTTTAGTGCAATTTCTACCGCATTCCTCACTTATTTTCAGATACCCATTCACCATGATTCGGGAATGGAGTAACTGACTCATTTTAGACAAACCCAGGCCATCCATATCTCTGAACCATATTCATGAGTGGAGGCGGCATTGTAGTTTATGAAAAGCTAAACTCGACGATCGAGTCCTCCTAGATTTATTCTTGAAAAATTTGACGACGGATATTTGATAGGATGTGGTGCAGCAATACCTCACATCCGAAGAGGACGCAATCAGTAAATCCCAGAAGCTTGAACTAATTTCTACGCAGTCAAGATACATTTACAATATCCTGCCTAATTCCCCGCACCTGCAAACTTATCAAGAATTGAAAGGTGCATTGAACTCTGCAGATGGACTAATTGGGTCGATGATCTAAGGGTACCTAGGCAGCAGTATTTCCAGTCCTGGTTATGCATAGAATTCTACCCAGAAGATGTCCCAACCCAGATTTCAAATTCATTACATGCCTCAGCAAGATTTGACAAGTAGGGTGCAAGTGTATCACAAGGGAGGACCCTATGCTTTGGCTGAGGGGACCCAGTACGCAGGAAAAAACACTGACGGGAGTGCTCCCCCCCAATGGCTAGGTGTAAACAAGGGACAATGTTATGCTCAATCCCAAGCATACAACACACCAACACAAACCAATGCACAGGTGAACTTTGTGTATCCATCCCAGAATCAACCACACCAGTATAACCATGATAAATACCCTCCTAATGTGGTTAAGAAGATCAAAAAACAAGCCCAAAGGGAACCCTGGACAGGGGGGGTAGAAACCAACAGTGCCCATCACAATCCGATGCTAGAGGCAATTGTAGGAGGAACCAAAAATTGGAGCCAATCAATGCCCAACAAAAAGGAAAAAAGCCACCTCTGTGAATAAACCATTCTTGTTCAATAAGTGGTGAGTACGGGCACTATACTAACCAATGTCCCGATCTCCCTGAGCTAGAAAAGCTTCAGAGTAACCGAGGACAAAGCGGAGCTTCCAAGAAACCTGCTATTATGCAAGAAGCTTTCCCCCACCAAGGGACGGTCAGCACTCAACAGTAAAACCCAGACAATTCCTGAAAAAACAGAGATGAAACTTACATGACTGGAGAAGAAATATTTTTCCAAACAAGGAATTACAATTAAGACATCCCACCAGACTCCACTACATTAGGGGCTAGTACTAGTATGTCGACTGCACCTTCGACCATTTCAAATATGACTATAGAACTGTTGCCAAAGATGGAAAAGGAACCTAATAGGCGAGTAGGTAACTAATCCAAAGAGGCCCATAATTATAGCATCGTGAATGATTTAGCTCAATCACCTGCTGATATGTCCACATTGGAGGTATTCCAGTCGTGCCCAAAGCAACATAAAGCCCTACTTTCTACATTTGGTGCTAACAACCCTGCCGATACACACATGATGGCTTTTGACTTAGACAAAGCAACCCTAGGCTTCCTTCCATTCTTTTGAACTAAAGTCGACTTCATTTCCTTGATCACACATTTGACTCACACTCAACAGGTTTTGCTTTAATCCATCCACATACATAACATTGTTATCTTTCACCTTTTCTTTTAGAAAAATACAACCTTTACCCTTAATGATAGAAGGAGAGCCATTTCCAAAGGTAACATTCTTTTCCTTCTATAACGCATTGTATGAAAGGAGTTTATTTTTATCACCTGTCATGTGTTTTGAGCATATATTATCAATGTACCATTGGTTTTCTTCCCCTTATCCAAATAAATCTATGTCACAATTTTCAACCTATAAGTCCTTTTCCCATACCTTGGAGTTTCAGAGTATATTCACTTTTGGCTGAAGTTTTCTCATGCATTCAGATTCTTCATGTACAAAGTTATTGCAATAAGAATATTCAATTTAATTTTGAAGAGGAGAAAAGTTCGTATAATTATTCTTCTTTATTTCATTCTCAATTATTTTCTTTTTTTTCTTCTCCACTAATGATGGTTTTGTATGCAACACATTGAGCAGCTTTATGAAAAAAATTATGACATGAGAAAAATTTTCCATTAAAGAAGAAATTTTTGTGATCATGGGATCTTCAATTGATGTTTACCTGCTGATTGATACTTCTCTTATTTTTCATCCTTGAATTGAAGTGGTCATGCTTTACCTGGGTATTCTCTTTGTTCTTTTGCTGAGTAATGAAATGTTGTTGGCTCGCTTGAGCTGCATTTAGATAGCTTGGTGTTGAATATTGGGAATATTCTCCGTTATATCCAACACCTCTCTTTACAAGAGGAGAGCATTGAACCTTGACAATTTCATCTAAGGTTTCAGATTCTTTAGCAAATATAATATTTAAGTTTTTCACTTTCTCAATTTCCTTTCTTACACTTACTATTTCACATTCTAGTTTCTCATTGTGATTCTCATTTTCTATAAGCTGATTCTTTAGAGTATCTATGGCCATTTTATTTTCTTCCAAATATATTTTGAGTTTTTTGATATCTTCAACAAAATCATTTTCTCCTAAAGCATCCGTAAATATATTTTTTTTCTCACTAGTGTTCTTTTCAAATTCCATGAGCAGTCTAGTACCTTGATGAGATTCTCCTTCTTCACTATTTGATAGAACATAATATCTTCATAAGTATAATAAGTTTCTCTATTGATGAAACATTTATTATTTCCTTTTTCCAATTCCTTTCCCTATTCATGATTATCCTTATGAGAACATTTAGTAGCATAATGACAAACTCATCCAAAGGAAAAATATTTTAAAGGAAGCTTACCTCTGAACCTCTCAGTGCCAAGTTGTATTTTCTTTACAAAATTTATGTTATATTCTTCTAAAACATATCTTGATCCTTCTTGTTCTTCCATTTCCTTGCCTTTTGCAGCAGCTCTAAAAAAAACTTCTTTGACTTCAAATGGACCTCCTTTTCTCATTTCACATGCAGTTAGGATCCCATGAAGTTGAAAAATAGTAAGAGTTTGTAGATCCTACTCATGTTCAATAGCATATACTTTTGACTAGAATTTAGGAGTTAGAGATCTTAAATATTTTTCTACAAGAGTAGTGTGAGTTATATTTTCGTTTATATGGAAATTTTTCTTAAGATTTTATGGATGGGAAATAAGAATGTGAAACTAATTGGGATTGGGAATGTTTATTGATGTGTATTAAATTTGAAAAATAATATTCATACACTTTTCGTTTACTTATTGATCAGGGTGGTAAACTTATGAACTTTCTGGTACAATTTGTATGAATAGAATTTGGTTTATTTTAACGAAAAATAATCCACTACCTAATATAACGTTCTTTCAAATATTTTGGGAACAAAATATAATTTTTACCAAAGAAATTTCAATATTGTTGGGAAAAATACTGAGAGGAGGGGGAGGGGGGGTTTAATTAGTATTTGCAATAATCACAATCCTTTCGCTTTTCTCTTTTTTGACTTCTATATGAAAATTTGATTAGCACAATCAGTATATGTACGCCACTTTCCAAAGAGAAAATAGTGTATACACAGATAAATTTATTATTTACGTAAACGTTCAGAAGAAATATTTAGCACCAAAGAGAAAATAAAGTATACATAAATAACTTTACTATTTAGGTAAACATTCAGAAGAAATATTCAGCCCACACTATCAGAAATTTAAGCAGTAAATAAGTGTATCAATAACTTAATTAATCATCACACAAGAGCATCACACATGAACACCACAATTTAAAGTGGAAACCCAATTTAGGAGAAAACCACCACTTCTATCATATCTATATTCAATATTTATTTTATGGAAAACTCCTTACAATGTTGTACTGATGCAGAGTCGTATCAGTATTGAGACATCTACTTGCAGAAGGCTGCAACCTTCTCTCATTTTCTAGCTACTAAGGGAAGGGAGCTCCAACCCCTTGCTCTCGTTTACCAACCTCTAGTGGAAGGGAGCTACAACTCCCTAATCAAAACACCAGCTTCTCCTCATAGGAAGCTACTACTTCCACACTGAATGGTTCAAAACTCAGATCCACTACAGACCACACTTCATAAATTTTCACACTGGATCCAACAAATTTAACTCAACTCAGTATAAAGATCAACACCAATAAACTTAACCGAAAATTCAAATAGAACAGTGAACACTGTAACCAGAACACAGTCATAAACCCAGATTTCAGAATCAACATGCAGAATGAATTTCAACCCTGATCATTCATTATCTTAAATGCATACACTACTTCCCTTTACTAAACCTATGTATATACGCACTTTCATGCACACCAACCTGCGTATAGATCAACATCATTTTATAAAACCCTTATTTAGTCAGCATCATTAATCATACTGAATCACTCATTGATAATATTTGTACATATTCAACTTAGCAGCATATACATTATTCAAAAAACCCAGATCTATATGAAGACTTCATTTATAGACAACAAAAATATAACAATAATAAATAGATAACCTCTCCATCAAGCTTCAGAAAACCCTATCTTCCATATGTGCTTTTAGTGAACCAAACCCGCATGTATACACGCTTTCACCATGATGAACTAGTGTATAGATCTGTAAATATAGATTATGCAGAAAGGTTCAGATCTATAGACTTCCCCAACCTAGCCTAACCTAGCCTAACATAACCTAGTCTAACCTAGTCTAACCTAGCTTAACCTAGCTTAACCTAGCCTAGCCTAGCCTAGCCTATCCTAGCCTATCCTAGCCTACTCTAGCATAGCATGCAATAGCCTAGCCTAGCCTAGCCTAGCCTAACCTAACCTAGCTTCGAATACTCTAACCTAGGCTAGCCTAACCTAACCTATCTTTGAATACTCTAGCCTAGCCTAGCCTAGCCTTGCCTAGCCTAACCTTGCCTAACCTAGCATTTCCTAACCTAACCTCAGCTAGGCTAACTTAACCTAGCCTCGCCTAACTATCACACCTCCCAAACTGATTTTTTTTTTTTTTTTTCTTTCAAACCCCTTCAACTTTAAGTAGGGTTCAACTTAAATTAGGGTCAAGAGATAGTAAGATTTTAAATCTAGTTATAAACATACTTTATACAATTCCCATTTTAAACATTCTCTCCTTCCAACACAAAGATTTTTTTGTCATATATATTTATAATACTTTCAAGTTCTCCCCTTTCCCCAATTTATTAACTCTTGATTTAAGTCAAATGAGAATAACCCCCTTTATTAGCTAGGAGGGTTAGTCCCACCTTGTATATTAAATTTTGAAGCCTTTCGCTATTTTAATTGAGAATCCCATACCTTATATCAAAACCCATAAGGTGATATCATAAGATTTATGACATACACAATCGTTATGTTTAACGTTAATTATTATGTACCTGCTTTTATAATTTATTTTAAATCACACAACTTTAAAATCGTAACTTGATAGTCTTTCATTGTTATTGCTTATCGACCCCTTTACCTCTGAAATCGTTAGACCAATATTTACAAAGTGTAATCTCTAACTCCTGTATTACCACTCGACCTATATATATATATATTTATCCCCCTGTCAAGGTCAACACTGAATATAGTCTATGCGGGTGTCCACCCCATACATACATATATTTCTGTTATACGATCATTTCCAACAATCAATAGTGATGGAAATCAATTGAAAAGAGTAAAACATATATAGTGATTAGAAAGGTCGATGATTTTCTATTCTAAAAATTTATGTGGATTTCTAAACCCTAATATACCCTTGTCGCCGCTGGTTTTGTATGTAGGTTATTCATCCAGAAGGTTACGAATGTTTTGACCTCACGCTTTTTTGTTGGCTATACCAGCGATCCTGCGCGAAGGTTTTGGTACCCCGCATTTATGCCTTCTCTCGAGCGGGATGGATGTAGGTGTACGACCCTCCTGCGCCACCGCCTCCTTTGGTTCCCGGTTGGCGTGTTCACCGCTTTCAAATTCCAGAAACGTGTTTCAGCCACTGTACTTCAGCTGACGAGCCGATGGCACGTTGAAGCCAAGGACAGAGGAGGGTAGGAGAAAGGTCAGTTAGATAGGTTTAACTCATTGTCGCGCCGACGAGGTGACTGCCGCGTACCTTAACGCGAATTGAATAATATTGCAGGTACTGTTGGCTCTGTTCGAATTTATATCAGTAATCCCCCTCGAGATTTATTTTCTCTACTCCTGGTTTTTGTTTTGCAGCCACGGGTATCGAGTTTGTCCTAGGGTTATTGTGTATCGTTTTGACTCAATTTAAACCCTCCATCGCCGAGGCTCTTCACTGCTTGTTGTGCCTGCGTTTGTTTCAAACCTCAGTGCGTGGTGTGGTCTAGGTGTGCCTATCAGGTTTGAACTCTGTTGTTGTCGGCCTGGTAATCTTCGCCCTTGCCCGTTTCGTTATCACCGTACGTAGGCCTGTGGATTTTTCCATCACACAGGGTTATTTTTTATGTTTCTCTACTTTGTTAAAAGGCGCAGTTCTTGTTTGTTTTTTTTTCTTAGATTAATATGATGATGCCGTTTTCAGCGTTGGGGCTTAGCGATTGTATACTGTGTCAGGGTTTCGTATGGTATCGCCCTTTCTGCTGGTGCTAAATAGGGGGTTTCCCATCTGCGCGGGAACACATTTATCGTTTCCACAACCGACTGCTCGGTTTCCTGCACGCCGATTTCATCGAGGGCGAGCTATCCCCTTTTCGTTTCAGGTTTGTCCCTCTTCTTTCGTTACTAACTTAAACTATACCTACGCGTGGTATGTTACGAGTTCTAACGCATCTGTGTTCTCTTTTTGTTGCAAGAGCCATATAAATGAATTTCGTCGTGCACGTCTACACCCCGACGACTCAACCCTCAATGTCCCGATTTCCCTGCTTCCTCGATTATCACCTCCTCAAAGGTGTGATTTCGGAAGCGGCTATGACGGCCGAGGTTGTTTTTCTTTGTTTTTAATTTCTACTGTAATTACGTTGGGTCCAGCACCCACGTTGGCGTTGGAAGATGCAGAGTTCATTTTTATCTTATTGCTGAGTCCCTATAGCTAAATGTTTTATGGATTCGACTAACATATATATCCTGAATAACTAGGGAAAATGTGTATTATATCATTGCTACAGTTCGTTCTCCCTACTCTGTTGGTGGTATACCAACATCATAGTTTAGGGATATGATTCTCGAGTTGGGATTTCGACTATCACTCCACGCAGCTCATACGCTTACGCCCTTGACTTCCGGTTTACATTTTTATCTGCCGTGGTGTAGCGATTGATAAATCGTTGTTTTATTTTTTTACACAGAAAACCTAGTTTATGACGGATATGGCATATATAGATATAAATTTTTCTTCCTGTGTTGAAATGCTCAGCTTAACGATATGAGAACTCACGCTTATTCACGGCAACAAGACTCCTGTTCGCCTTGATGCCAAGGTATATTTTTTTTCATATGTCAAGAAGAATAACTATTTCCAGAGTTGCATGTATAACAGGCCGCGTCGATTTTAAGCACCACGCTTCACGAATCGATTAAATTTTTCTGAGTTTACAGGCCGCTACCAATTCCTATTTCGGTCCCTATAACGTAATTATGGGTTTGCTTATTTCCGGCTCGGCTTATTATATGATTGAAAAACGTAGCACATAACCATATTTCAATCTAGTTCTTTTTCTTGTTAATTACTACAGTGATACAAGCTGATCTTTTAGCTTACGGTTCTTATTCTGCTTTTATATAAGGATCTTGGGTATACGCTCCATTGTTTTTTTTTCTTGGTATTGAAACACCAATAAGAGGGAAAATATCATCATGCGACTATCCCTTATTTTTATCTCTGTTTTTAATTATGTAACATAGACTATCACTTATTTTTACCTCTGCGCATACTGATGCAAAATGGTCTAGTGTTTTACTCGACCTAAATGTTATTGTTGTAGTAACTTATAAAATGTTATTTGTATTTTACAACCAAATAATATATGTAAGCCGAGCTTATTGTTTTTGATAATTAAGGGATTTTCTCTAGGAGATGGTTATGGAATTTACAATAATTTTCCTTTATATTCTAGCTTCTTACAGGTATATTTAAAAGAGTTTTGAGCTATTGCTATCTCCACTATAGAGTCAGGACTTTAGATTTCTTTCTACTGTGTATACATATCAAATGGTATGGTTTGATTAAAATGGAAGCCAGTTTGACATAACACCTCCAGTTTTGTTTTTCCTGTGAAGATAAGTATCTATAGATTTAAACCAACCAGGGTTTAGAGATTCTATAAGATTCTACTCTACATCTTAAAGTTCTACAACCATGCAGAATGGCAAAGGGGTACTCCTTGTAGCTCATGCTGCTAAATGTAGAACTGATAATAAATCTTAATTTAACAAATTCATTTTGTTTTATATGTAGCCAATTCATACCATAATACATCAGAATAAACAAAAATTACAGGAACATACCACTGTTGCAAATGACCAACCTCCCAACCTTAGAATCCTCTTTGTCTCCCAGGACTCACCCCCGAGCTGAGATCACCTCCTAGGACAGATCACTCTCGATCTCGCTTTTAGAGCACTTTATTTAAGCTCATAATTCCCAAAGCATGTTTCTAATTCCGCGCCCATAATAGCAGGATGCTTTCTTCCCGTTTTAGCCTAGCTTCCCATTTTGGGACTCTTTTAAAATCGTTTATGTTTTCCTCTAAGCTTTTTCCAGCCTTTCAATTCCCCTTCCCAACTACTCCTCTTCATTGGGGAAATTTAGATTCCTCCTCAGAATCTAAATTAATTTCTTTCAAGGATTTTTGTAAGATTGTGGGGATTTGTTGCCTTATCCGTCCTCATGGATTTTGGCAAGTGATCTCTGATTCTCATCTTGGTCAAAATGCACAATCATTTTATTTATTTCCTCAAATAAAATATGCAAATACATTCACACCATACTTATCCCTTGGGGTCCACCCCCTTTAGGAGTAAAGTTCAATGTCTAACTTTTAAAAATTCAACACACAAATTGGGGGTGTTACATATTCCCCCTCTGAAAATAAACACCGTCCTCGGTGTTATTATTTAACTACTAGAGTTCACTTAAACAAAAATGGATATTTCTCCATCATGTCAGCTTCCCTTTCCCAGGTAGCTTCTTCAGCAGTAAAGTGCTTCCACTGCACTTTTACTCTGGCCACTGTTCTGTTTCTCAATTCAATTTCTTCCCGCTCCAATATTTGAAGCGGTTCTGGCAGAAACTCCCCTTCTGGTTCCACCTGTACAACATTCCAATCAACTATGTGAGAAGTATCATGCACATATCTTTTTAATAATGAAACATGAAATACATTATGCACTCTAACATGGGGTGGTAAGGCCAGCTTGTAAGCCACTGGTCCCACCCTTTCTAACACCTCAAAAGGCCCACAATATCTAGGTGCTAGTTTTGCACAACTTCCAGCATAAAGTGTGCTCTTTTTGGGTTTGATGCGTAAATACACATGATCCCCTTCTTTAAATTCTCGGTGCACCCTTTTCTTATCAGCATAGCTCTTCTGGCGATCTTGTGCTGTTTTGATATTTCTTTGTATTTGTTTGACAATTCTTTCCATCTCTTGTAGTGCATCCGGTCCCAACACCAGTTTATCCTCTGGTTGACTCCAGCTCAAGGGAGTACGACACTTTCTCCCATAGAGTGCCTCAAACGGACTCATCTTAATAGAAGATTGGTAGCTGTTATTATAGGCAAATTCAGCTAAATGCAGATATTCCTCCCACTTTGATGGTCTATCCATCACATACATTCTCAACATATCCTCTAAAATTTGGTTCGTTCTTTCTGTTTTCCCGTCAGTTTGAGGGTGGTAGGCAGTACTGAAATTCAGCTTAGTACCCATCCCTCCAAATAATCCTCTCCAAAATGCTGCTGTAAACTTAGCATCCCGATCTGAGACAATTACCTTGGGAACTCCATGAAGCCTTACTATCTCCTTCAGGAAAACATTTGCTACTTGAGTTGTTCCAAAAGTAGATTTCACTGGTATAAAGTCGGTAGCTTTGGTTAGTGTGTCTACTACTACCATTATAGAATCATGCTGATGTTTGTTTTTGGGTAATCCTGTTATAAAGTCCATGGAAACTGTATCCCATTTCCATTCTGCAATTGGCAAAGGGTTTAAAAGCCCTACTGGGTGTTGATGCTCAACTTTGACTAACTGACATTCCATACACCTACTTAAATACTCTGCCACATCTCTTTTCATTCCTGGCCAGAACAACTTCTTCTTCAAGGCTGTTAACATCTTTTGGTATCCTGGATGTCCCGCATAGGGCTGTTTGTGATATTCATCTAGAATTTCTCTTTTCAATGACTTTATATTTGGAATATACAACCTGTTTTTGTAATAGAGTAGCCCTCTTTGGTTTTTAGTGAAATCTGTTTTATCCTTTTTCTGTAGTTTCACCAAGAGTGCTTCATAGTTGGGATCTTGATTTGCCGCTTTTCCTACCAATTCCTCTATCTCCATCTGGGCACTACTCCCAATGCTGTTTAAATGTTGACAAGCATTTCTACTTAAGGCATCAGCAAATTTATTTTCTTTTCCCTTGATATGCTTTATATCCATATCAAATTCACTTAGAAAGGAAAGCCATCCGGCTTGTCTTGCATTAAGGTCAGTTTGGGAAAAAAAATATTTGAGGCTGATATGATCAGTCATCAATGTGAACTTCTTCCCCAGCAGATAGTGCCTCCACATTTTTAAAGAATGGATAACAGCTGCAAACTCCAAATCATATGCACTATAATTCTGTTCATGTATTTTCAGTTTCCTAGATTCATAGGCAACAACTGAATTTTCCTGCAGTAGGAATCCTCCTAGCCCTTCTCTGCAAGCATCTGTACATACCATGAACTCTTTATCAGGATCAACAATTTTTAATATAGGAGCTGAAAGAAGTTTTTTTTTTAATTGTTCGAAACTGTTTTGACATTTCTCAGTCCACACGAACTTAACACCCTTCCTTTGTAATGAGGTTATGGGATTTTCTATAGCAGAAAATCTTTCCACAAATCTGCGATAATAGCCTGCAACTCCCATAAATGATCTTCTTCTTTAGGACAACCGTGGACTAGCCATTCTTCTTTTATCTTTTCAGGGTCAACTGCCAACCCTTTTTCAGAAATAATATGACCCAGATATTGAATTTTATCTTTATAAAATTCACATTTGCTGAACTTGGCATATAGTTGGTTTTCTTTTAAAGACTGCAACACTATTCTCAGATGTTCCTTATGTTCATCCTCATTTTTGGAGTAAACTAAGATATCATCTATGAATACTAGAACAAATTTATCCAAATACTTATTCAACACACTGTTCATCAGGCACATAAATGTGGCAGGGGCATTCGTCAAACCAAAAGGTAAGACCACAAATTCGTAATGCCCATACCTGGTTCGAAATGTTGTTTTGCTAATGTCTTCTTCTTTAATTCTGAGCTGGTGATACCCAGTCCTTAGGTCTATCTTTGAAAAGACTGAGGCCCCCCTCACTTGATCAAAAATATCATGAGATTCCTAGGAAATTGGATATCTATTCTTAATGGTCAACTTGTTGATTGACGATAATTAAATGCACATCCTAAAAGTTCCATCTTTCTTTTTTTAACAAATAAAACAAGTGCTCCCCACGGAACACACGCGGTCTGTAACAACCTTTATCATTAGTTCTTTTGGCTGCATCTTAATCCATCGACTCTGCCACCAGGACTCTATCCCTGATAGGGGCACAGGGAAGCAGTGTGGCTCGGCACGGATCTATAGCAAATTCAATCTCTTTTGGGGAAGATGAGTTTCCTTGGGAAGAACTTCCTTCAATTCTCGATAGTAGTATAGCATCGGTAACTCTTCCTCGATTTTGTTCTATTTCTTCCACATGTACTGCATAAATTTGGTATCCTTTTCTAGCTGTTCTTTTTAATTGTAAAGCTGATATTTGTCTTATTGAAATGGATTTTGGTTTCCCTCTTAGTGTAAAAGGTTTCCCTTCCTCATCTATACCATGCAGGGTTTTATCCCAGCAGTTCATCAAGACTTTCTTCTTTTCCAGCCAATCCATTCCTATCAGCAAATCATAGGATCCTAATGGCAATATGTTTAGATTTACTTCTGTTGGGAACCCATTTAATTGTATTGCTGTTTTGGGCAACTTATGTGTGACTTTCCTCTTAGTTCCAGTGGCCAACTGTACCAACCATGACTGCTGAAATTTTTCAGGTTTTATTTTACATTTTTCTACAATTCCAAGACTAATGTAACTCAAAGAAGCACCTGGATCAATCAAAACAGTAACAAGTAGGTCAGAAATATTACCCTCCATTTCCACCATGGTTGCTTGATGTTACGCTTGCGATTTCCAATCTTTCCTTGATAGTTGGTACTCTCGGCTATGTCATTTACTGTTGTCGCCTCTCGCTCTCTGCAGATCATATGAATATTTCGATGGGGGCAGTCCCTCAAAATATGGGGTTCTCCACAGCCCCAACATTTCAAAGGTTCCTTCATTCGGACTGTCCCTTCCTTCTTATTGTTCCCTTCTACTTGTTTTGAAGCCACTTGGGACTGAGCAGTTTGGCTTTCTTTTGGTTTATTGAATTTTTTCCGCTGATGATCTCTGCCAAAGTTCCTTAGATATGCTGGTTTTGGTCTTTTACCTTTGAACTCACCCTTGTTCAGCCAGCTCTTCCCTTGCTCAGCTTTACCTTTAAACTGCTGATAGCATAATCTGGCTTTTCTAACAGCTTCATCCATAGTTTTTGGGTTGTCAAACTCAATTTTCTTCTTGTACACAGTAGGCAAACAATTTAAAAATCTTTGCACTTTTGCCTTTTCTTCCCTAATGTAAGGGACATACCTCAGTAAATTAGTAAACTTAGTGACAAACTCATCAATAGTGAGCTGTCCTAGTCTAAGTTCATGGAATTATTTTGCTTTATCATCATAATAACGTTCATTCAAATAACGACTTTTGAACTTAGTCTAAAAATCTTCCCAAGTAACTGTCTTTTCATCAATGGCATGCACCATTTTTGTCTCTTCCCACCACAGTGTATCTTTTCCTTGTAGTTGGTACACAGCTAATCTAGCCTTCAGATTGCTTTCATATTCATAAACTTGTAAATACTTGATCATGTTCAGCAACCAAGCTTCAGCATCCTCCTCCTTCTCCCCATCATAGGAGGGAGGTTTGATCTTTCTAAATTCTCCCTGCAATTCTCTTTTCTGTTTATGTTGCTGTCTAGCAGCATCATCATCATCAGCCCAATGCATCCATCTTTCTCTCTTCTCGAACCTTCGCCTTCCTGCCATTCCGGAAGTTAG
The DNA here is from genome assembly GCA_034641835.2 of Pinus albicaulis. Taxonomy (NCBI): domain Eukaryota; kingdom Viridiplantae; phylum Streptophyta; class Pinopsida; order Pinales; family Pinaceae; genus Pinus; species Pinus albicaulis. The sequence continues at coordinate 37,179 of JAXQQM020058397.1, forward strand.
TTCTCTCGATGAGCTTTTTCCCGCTCTCATCGGGCCGATGACAACATGTCATTCTCGCTTCTCCGGCCTGTGGCCCAATTCTCGTTATGTACCGTGCAACATAGAACACATCGGTGGGCATTGGGATCTGGAGTAGCAAACTCATCATGCAGATCCACATTAATTCCTCCTTCTTTAGCCATTTTAGCACCACACTGTACACACTCATACATTTAATCAGTCCAACACAACAAAAATAAAATAACAATCTCTACACTGCTCAATACCATTCAGAATTTAGTGAGCACAATAATAACAGCCCAGTTTTTTGCACTTGGGCTCCGATACCATTTGTCACACCTCCCAAACTGATTTTTTTTTTTTTTTTTCTTTCAAACCCCTTCAACTTTAAGTAGGGTTCAACTTAAATTAGGGTCAAGAGATAGTAAGATTTTAAATCTATTTATAAACATAACTTTATACAATTCCCATTTTAAACCTTCTCTCCTTCCAACACAAAGATTTTTTTTTGTCATATATATTTATAATACTTTCAAGTTCTCCCCTTTCCCCAATTTATTAACTATTGATTTAAATCAAACGAGAATAACCCCCTCTATTAGTTAGGAGGGTTAGTCACACCTTGTATATTAAATTTTGAAGCCTTTCGCTCTTTTACTTGAAAATCCCATACCTTATATCAAAACCCATAAGGTGATATCATAAGATTTATGACATACACAATCGTTATGTTTAATTTTTATCATCATGTACCTGCTTTTACAATTTATTTTAAATCACACAACCTTAAAATCGCAACTTAATAGTCTTTCGTTATTGCTTATCGACCCCTATACCTCTGGAATCGTTAGACCGATAATTACAAAGTGTAATCTCTAACTCCTGTATTACCACTCGGCCTATATATATATGTTTATCCCCCTGTCGGGGTCAGCACTGAATATAGTCTATGCGGGTGTCCACCCCATATATATATATATTTTCTGTTATACGACCGTTTCCACACACAATAGTGATGGTAATCAATTTAAAAGAGTAAAACATAGATAATGATTAGAAAGGTCGATAATTTTCTGTTCTAATTATATGTGGATTTCTAAACTCTAATATACCCGTGTCGCTTTTTGTATGTAGGTTATTCATCTAGGAGGTTACGAATGTTTTGACCTCACGCTTTGTTGTTGGCTGTGCCAGCGATCCTGTGCGAAGGGTTTGGTACCCCATATTTATGCCTTCTCGCGAGCAGGATGGATGTATGTGTACGACCCTCCTGCGCCACCGCCTCTTTTGGTTCCCGGTTGGCGTGTTCACCGCTTTCAAGTTTCAGAAACGTGTTTCAGCCACTGTACTTCAGCTGATGAGCCGATGGCACGTTGAAGCCAAGGATGGAGGAGGGTCGAAGAAAGGTCAGTTCGATAGGTTTAACTCATTGTCACGCCGACGAGGTGACTGCCGCGTACCTTAATGCGGATTTAATATTATTAAAGGTACTTGTTGGCTCTGTTCGAATTGATATCAGTAATCCCCCTCGGGATCTCTTTTCTCTGCTCTTGGTTGCGGAGGTTTACAGCGCAAATCTTTCCAACGGAATTTTTTTTCAGCCACGGTTATCGAGTTTGTCCTAGGGTTATTGTGTATCGTTTTGACTCAATTTAAACCCTCCATCGCCGAGGCTCTTCACTGCTTGTTGCACCTGCGATTGTCTCAAGCCTTAGTGCGTTGTGTTGTCTGGGTGTGCCTATCAGGTTTGAACTCTGTTGTTGCCGGCCTGGTAATCTTTGCCCCCTGACCGTTTCGTTATCTTCGTACATAGGCCTGTAGAGTTTTCCATCACACAGGGTTATTTTTTCTGTTTCTCTACTTTGTTAAAAGGCGCAGTTCTTGTTTGTTTTTTTTTTTTCTTAGATTAATATGATGATGCCATTTTCAGCGTTGGCGCTTAGTGACTGTATACTGTGTCAGGGTTTCGTATGGTATTACCCTTTCTGCTGATGCTGAATAGGGGTTGCCCATCTGCGCGGGAAAACATTTATCGTTTCCACAAACGACTGCTCGATTTCCTGCACGCCGATTTCACTCAGGGCGAGCTATCCCCTTTTCGCTTCAGGTTTGTCCCTCTTCTTTGGTTACTACTTAAGCTATACCTACGCGTGGTATGTTCCGGGTTCTAACGCGTCTGTGTTCTCTTTTTGTTGCAGGAGCCACCTAACTGGCTTTCGTCGTTCACGTCTACCCCCGAAGACTCAACCCTCGATGTCCCGATTTCCCTGATTCCTCTATTATCACCTCCTCAAAGGTGTGATTTGGGACACGGCTATGACTGCCGAGGTTGTTTTTCTTTGTTTTTAATTAATACTATAATTACGTTGGGTCCGGCACCCACGTTGGTGTAAAAAGGTGCAGAGTTCATTTTTATCTCATTGTCGAGTCCCTATAGTTAAATGTTTTATGGATTCGACTAATATATATATATATCCTGAGTAACTAGGGAAAAAGTGTATTATATCATTGCTACAGTTCGTTCTCCCTACTCTGTTGGTGGTATACCAGCAGCATAGTTCCGGGATATGATTCTCGAGCTGGGATTTCGATTATCCCTCCACACAGCTCATACGCTTACGCCCTTGACTTCCGGGTTACGTTTTTATCTGCCATGATGATTGATAAATCGTTGTTTTATTTTTACTTTTTTTTTCACATAGAAACCCTAGTTTATGATGGATATGACATATATAGATATAAATTTTCCTTCCTGTGTTGAAATGCTCAGCTTAACGATACGAGAACTCAAGCTTATTCACGGCAATAGGACTCCTGTTCGGCTCAATGCTAAGGTATATTTTTTTTTTTCATATGCCAAGAAGAATAACTATTTCCAGAGTTGTACGTATAACAGGCCGCGTCGATTCTAAGCACCACGCCTCATGAATCGATTAAAATTTTGAGTTTACATGCCGCTACCAATTTCTGTTTCGGTCCCTATAACGTAACTATGGGTTTTCTTATTTGCGGCTCGGCTTATTATATGATTGGAAACGTAGCACATAACCATTTTTCAATCTAGTTCTTTCTGTTGTTAATTAATATAGTGATACGAGCTGATCTTTTAGCTTACGGTGCTTATTCTGCCTTTTATATAAAGATCTTGGGTATACGCTCCATCGTTTTTTTTTTTCTTCTTGATATTGAAACACTAATAAAAGTATAAATCTCATCATGCGACTATCCCTTATTTTTATCTCTGTTTTTAATTATGTAACCTAGACTATCACTTATTTTTACCTCTGCTCATACTTATGCAAAATAGTCTAGTGTTGTACTTAACCTAAAATTTATTGTTGTAGTAACTTATAAAATGTTATTTGTATTTTACAACCAAATAATATAGGTAAGCCGAGCTTATTGTTTTTTATTATTAAGGGATTTTCTCTAGGAGATGTTTATGGAATTTACAATACTTTTCCTTTATATTCTAGCTGCTTACAGGTATATTTAAAAGAGTTTTTTTTTTTTTATTGCTATCTCCACTATAGAGTCAGGACTTTAAATTTCTTTCTACTGTGTATAGATATCCAATGGTATGGTTTGATTAAAACAGAAGCAAGTTTGACATAACACATCCAGTTTTGTTTTCCTGTGAAGATAAGTATCTATAGATTTAAACCAGCCAGGGTTTAGAGATTCTATAAGATTCTACTTTACATCTTAAAGTTCTACAACCATGCAGAATGGCAAAGGGGTACTCCTTGTAGCTCATGCTGCTAAATGTAGAACTGATAATAAATCTACATTTAATAAATTCATTTTGTTTTTATATGTA